>OX578143.1:24557158-24564810 GCA_951213105.1 Amaurobius ferox
AGTGCGATCACGTTAAACATGTGAGTCCGTAAGTCCTTCCGAGAGGTTGGTGGTAGGGGAAGCAGGGTACGGTCCCTGTGGATGCCTCCCCCACTGGGTTCCGGTCTAAATTGGGTGGCTCTTCCCGGCCGTCCAAACAGTTACCTTACACCTTTCTGGTAGGTCGGACGGTCTGGGTCTCAACAACAAAAACTTTGCAATCAAAAGAGATACTCCTAATTTCATATCGCTCTACTAACCTCTGCATCACTTGATCGTTGATTATAGACGAGCAGAGCCGTTCTTTATTCCTAACAAAGCGAAATCAACATTTTGTTATTCCTTTTACACAAAAACTATAAAAGAAAGATAAAAAAATTGTATATAAACGTGAAATTGCACGTATATTTCAAAACCCCATTTTCAATTATTAAAACGACCTGTAGCAGGGCGAAACTCTTATTTTTAAACTGAACATGCTACACTTCGTACAAATAACAAGTAAACGACAACTTTTAAACAGCTAATCAGAGCGTGTGCAATTGCAATGCATTGTGATTGAAACGTGCTCCTGTATATTAAATGCGTTTTTGTGATTTAAATGTGCTACTTCGATTTTAGTGCTTTCCTGTATTATAATTTGTTTAATTTAATATTCAAATTCTGAAAAAAAGTTATATGTTCTTTTGTATTAGGATTCTCAAATATTGAAATTCATTTTTTATATTTCTAATTCCATTATTATCTGTTAAATTAAGTTTTACATTGAAATTTTCCCCAACTAGTATACTTCATATGCGTGAGCTCATTCAGAGTCCGGCTTTCTGCTAATTGACATCATGGTTGGTTAGTAAATTCTTGTTGCGATTCACTACAAAGATGCTTCAGAATGCAGTCGACAGTGAAAATCTGCACCATCCTTATTGTTCATTACGCTTTAGACGGCCATGCTTTAATCATTGAATTGATTTACAATTCACAATGGTGTAAGGCAGGATTCTTCGCAGTTTTGGAACCTCTATGTCGTCACTGTTTTAAGTAATGTGATAATTTTATATTAGTGTTGAGATGGGTAGCTCCAGGGGGATCCTATGCCAGGTATTACTGACTTCATTTCTTTAACACTTTACAACATAGTTGAAAGTGTTTATGACTTTGTTCATTCTTGAGAAATGTTTATGAAATTGTTCATTCTATCTCTCTGTCCGTCCGTTAGCACAATAACTGCCGTAAAAATAGCTTTATAAAAATGAAATTTTAGTATGTTTTTCAAACGGTCTGTAGAACCTATGGGAATATAAATGAATAATATCACCCAAATAGTTTTTTATTGAACCCGGATTGAAAGAATGAAATGCATTGAATCCTATGGGAGCTAATGTTTCAAACAGCAAATTTAAAATTCACAAATTGCTTTGAAAATTTTAGGAAATATTCAAATTATCCCATAAAATTTATAAAAAAAAAATTCAGTAAAATATGTTAGGTAGTTTTTTAAATAAAAATTATTTAATATAGGGAGAAAAACAAATGCAATGAAATTTTGACTCTCGTTATATCCGCCAGAAAGAAAACAGGGATATATTATATAATAAATATCTTCCCAAGAACTTAATTATTTTATATATGAGAAAGGTTTCATATTTTAAAATAAATATGGTAGATAACAATTTTTCAAATTTTTAAATAAAATAAATTATTATAGTATTGTGATGAATTAAACGATTGGAAAAATGATTATGAATGAAATGCTGCTTTTATATAGAGGTGATTTATATTTCGATGACGCCATTTGAATAAAGTTCATTTGTTTTCGATGAAGTTTTCAAATATAATAAATTATTGAAGTGTTATGATAGTTTTAAAAATATTACCGAGGAATGTTTCGCATTTTAGAGGTGTTTAAACCAGGCAATTTATATTTCAATGACGTCATTTGAATGAAGATCATTTTCTTCGATGAAGTTTTCAAATATAATAAATTAATTAATGTAGTATTGTGTTAATTTTAAAAATATTACCGAGGAATGCATCGCATTTGAGAGATGTTTGTATAAAATTGCATTGAAGTTCGAAAGTGTTTCATAATCAATGCTTTGTGCATGATTGATCTTTCTTGTTTATTCTGACTCTGTGCATATGATGTAACAATAGTAGCAAACGAACGCATTTTGTTCTCAGGATTCTCTAAAGAGACCTAGAATCTCTTTGCACGCCATTGAAGAAGGTTTGCAGAGCGCAATTAGTATTCTCTGCGCAGGTTTCGTCTGGATATTGCCACTTCAAAACTAACAAATAATTTTTATTGAAATTATGGGAAAACTTTCTGTGTTTTGACATGTTTTGACAACTGTTCCAGGTAGTCTGTCGTGTGGTCTGGGTTTTCAACACTTCAACTGTTCCAGGTGCGTGACGTCACGAATGACGAAATGCTACTCTCGTCTACGTCCGGTTGGCAAGTTTTTGATTGGTTGCCGAACTCATGGCGCAACCTTATATTAAAGAATCTTGGTTAGCTCCTGTGCCTATTCCTGACAATAGTATCATTAACCTACCTGTTTAGAGAATGTTGATTTGAAAATGCTATTGGTGGTTGTATTTCTGGATAAATAACAATCTCAAGGTATGTGTACACAAATTCACATCTTCTAGTTGAATATTACTTTGAATCACAGCATAACGAACATGCGATGTATTCTATTTTTCTTTAAAATGCTTTTTGACAAGATTGCATTTTCGATTTTACCATGCAGTTCACTTTTTATTTAGAATGCTGTAAAAATATTACAGAAAGACAAGACATAAATTAATTACGTAGCCTTCAAAAATCGTGGGATTGTGAAATTGATAAACAAATGATGTTTTCCGATTAATCCTGGTAAATGTTATGATAACCTTATAACATTAATTGGAAAATAAAATAAAATAAACAAAAAGTAACTAATCCACTATGAATTTCTGAGTTGTATGCCATTAAAATAATCTGAAGTTTCTAAGAGTTATAAACCTTCACTAGTTAATAAATTTGAATGTCTGTTTGTATTTCATCCTTTTTAACCTGTTTAACAGATCCTTTTAAAAATATATAGTAAGGTAGAGCAAAAGTATTGTGAAGGATTCAAAATTCCGACTCCCGAATTTTGATGGGTCTATACGTTTTGGGGCATAACGAAACCACTTTTCAATGATGTACACGTCTCTTAACGCTATCTCGCGTAAGAAACTTGACATAGTGAAACAAAATATAGTAAGAACATTCCAATCAATAACTGTCAGAGATTCATTGAGTTAGGGAAGCTCGAAAAAGAGAAGCCATCAAATGTTCGAACATCTCTTTCGAAGCTTGATAAAATATAACTTTAGTAACCTCCGTACAGTGATTTTGACAATATCCATCTCCCATAGAAAAGTTCTGGCGCTAGTCAATGATTGTTTTCGGGCATGACGCAGAAATAAATCTAGATACCACGTGACACATTGGCAAGATCTGCTTTAATCAGCGCAATCCTTATCAATAATTACATAATTAAACGTATATTATGATTTCTTTTATTATTTTCAACTGAACTAATAAATTCTTACAAAAAAGGGGTATATAGAAATTTTGTAAAGAATGAAGCGACACCGAAATTAATTTTATATTAAAAAAAATCATCAAATAGTAACAATTGAAATTTTAACTCTCTTAACGGATTAAAAAATTGCACAAAAGACGGGGTCATATTTCCATTCGGCATATAATCCTAAACTAACCTAAAAAGTTTAATTAATCATCAAGGCCTTAGATACTAACAAAGAGTAATCATTTTACAGTTATATATTTTTGCATAACAGAGAAAAAAGAAGCTCTTCTTTCGCAGATTACTTATATATTAAAAATTAATAATGTATTCACTTTCAAGCAATTTTATGTGCATTAATTATTCATTCTTATCAATTTCCTCTTTGATCTGCTAATTACAAATTTCCCCAGAAGCTACTTTGGAAGAATAGCGAAAATAATTTTTTCCTACTCATAAGTTACAGGATATTTTACTTAATTTCAACTGTTATATTTTTTTAGCGAATCAATGACAAACTATATTCTAATTATTTCAATATTGTAAGCACATAAAATATTAACTCGCATTTAAAATATTTGCTTGCGTTTGAAAATCAATTTCTTTTGCACGTCAAAAGAGATAAAATCAGTATAAAGATTTTGTATTTGAATAATAAATCATTAAGCGCAGTTATTTTTTTTAAGTTAATATAGTAGATATATTGATATAGTTGTATCTATATTGGCACATTCATGGGTATCATATAAAATATAGATGGAAAAATGTTTCCAAATTCATTTCATTAGTGTAGCCTTACCATACCTTGCTATACTAGCATGTAATCGATACAATAAAAAAATATGTATCAAATTGTATGAATAATATTGCTTCAAGGATATTAGATACACTTCATTTTATTATATTAGGGATGTATCAAGGATTTGCTTCGAAAGTTGCACAACTGAAAATGTGCTTATTTGAGTTTCAGATTTTTCATCCTTTATTAAAAAAATATATTTTAAAGTGAATTTTTTTTAATTTTCAAGTTGGCAACAACTTAGTAACTGAAGTCTATGGATGCATTTGATTTATATGTAATAATACAAGCAACTACGGTCGCTATATTGCGGTTTGCAAACAGTTATGCATCTAATTGTCTCTCATCCTCTCATCTACAGTTCTTTCATTTCTAATATCAGACACAAGAACATCTGTCGATCAAGTATTAAATGACCCTCTATTGAAACAATTACTGTACCTCCTATCAAAAGGCAATTGATTTATCACTGCCTAATCCCTTTAGAAAATATCCCTGCCCCTCCAAAGCAGTTAAACTTATATATATATATATATATATATATATATATATATATATATATATATATATATATATTTGAAATGTAGTAATAAGAATTATGTAAAAATAAAAAAATATAATTCAAGTAATATTAACATCACCATAGAAGCAAATTCAAAGCCATAATGCCGATAAGAGAAAAGAACAGCACCATCCCAAATTCGATGATTAATTAGAATTAAATTCATCGTCAGGTCTGAGTATTTAATTCCAATTAACCCAAACAAATACCTGTTTCAGATTAAGCAATAGTACATTACTATAAATACTTAAACTCAGACTACAGGCAACAAAAAATGAAAAAAGGATACATTAAGAAAATTGTATTACCATGCGGCATGAACCATTCTTCTACCACGTGTATACACGATCAACCTCAACAGCTTAATCTAGAAGCACCGGAATGAACAAGTCGAAATTCTACCAGGGAGGCAGTACGAACGTTCACGGAGTTACTCCCAAACCCGTCCAGTGAGTCTAAGCTGGAGACTGGACAAGCAATTCAGAATACAACTTCCCAAATATGCAAACATGAATATGAATATGAATCAAAGATGAAAATTCATACTAAACAAGTAATTCATATGAAAAATGGATAATCGAGAATGCCACTATACACCATTATAAGGGCGCTCAAAACGTAGTTTCAATACTGACAAAAGTTACATTTTTTGCGAAAATAAAATTCAAAACATTAATGTTAATGCATCTTATTTTCCTATTTTTTGATTTTTCTAATGTTTTTGACTTAGTTTATTATTTTTAATTTTTATTTATATAATTAATAATTATATATAATATATATATATATATATATATACACATACATATATATATATATATATATATATATATATATACACATATACATACATATACATATATATATATATATATATTTTTTTTTTTTTTCCTACTGTATGTTAGTCACTATAATTGGGGATGTTTTCTAGGATGTTATCGAGTGAAATTTGATACACTGAGTTGATAATTTTAATAACAAACTTGGGGGGATATGCATTATTAGTCGCTGTACTCAATAATTCCATAAAGTGCGCTAATTTATAATCTTCATCACAAATTTTATTGATTCTAAGAGCCTGGTTTATTATAATATTTCTAAATACAGATATATGCAAACAAGAATCAAAATGTTGAATTTTTGATGTATTAAATTTAAAATCCTGTCTTTTATCATACAAGTTTATAACCATATTACAATTTTGTAAATTTAAATTTAAATCTAAAAAGTTTGCAACATTTGTGTCATTATTACTTGCATTTAATTGTAAATTTTTTGGATAAAAGTTTAATACTATAGGGATATTATTATTTGGGGATACACATAAAATGTCATCTAAATATCTAAACATGTGCATATTATGCAAGCTTGGATTAATGTTTTTTTCATAGAAGAATAAATACAGATTAGCTAACAATGATGAGGCACACCCCCTTGTGGGATACCAACCTGTTGTTTAAAAAAAGTACCACCATGTTGAATATAATTCTCATAAAGAGTGAAGTTAAGTAATTTTTTAAATAGAAAATTTGAATATTTTAGGTTGATATTATATTTTTCAAAAATTCCTAATATAACTTTATACAGATCATCTATATTAATATTATTAAACAAATCTTTGAAATCAAAGGTATAAATACTACGAATATTTGTAAGAGTTTTCAATTTCTTAACTAATTCAAAACTGTTTTTTACAATATGACAATTATTTGAGATTTCATCTGACAAGGATATTTCATGTAATATCTTTAATAATAATTTTCCAGCATTAGTAATGTAAGAATTATGCCCACTGGTAATGGTTCGAAAAGCAACAGGGGATTTATGAAACTTGGGTACTAAAACAATATATGGAATGTTATTACAACTATTTTTTAGATGGATTTGCTTATATTTGGCTGATATATATATATATATATATATATATATATATAAAATATAAAATGGAAAAAAGAAGTTATTAAAGATATTGAAGTGTTATAGCATATATGCGCAAAGCAGCTACAAATACTATACACGATATAAATATAAAAATTATAAAAATAATTTAAAAATTTGAAAGACGAAGGAAGGCTTAGCCAGAAGCTTACTTAATGGCGGCAAGGGGTTGTGACCTTACACCCCAGTTGTCAACAAGCTTGTCATAAATGCCGCGGCATTGCACTCCTGGACGCCAGCCCTGGCTGAAGCCAACCCCCGGAGTGACAATAACAATTATCACAAGACCGTTAAAAAAGAAAAGTCCAATGGTAATAGGAAGACCATCACTGGATGTGCAACTAGTCCTTTAGACCACAATGACCTGTATATAACTTCGTGTTATCGTTCTGCGGTCCTCTTATTCATAGTATGCGAACCTTCATCTGCTAAATGATATAAAATAGATTTTAACTTTGAACAATAAGCATTATTGTTACTGTATAAATTATCAATATAATGTAGCATAAAAGGAATAGGGTATTGCTGTAGATATGCTTGCTGTAGAAATATCCGATCAAAATCAATACGGATGTCTTCATTGTAGATAATTCTCTGAATTCTAGCCAATCCCCCCAAGAATACATTCCTAAATATATTCAAGTGAAGATTGGAATTCCAATTGATCAGACCGTTTATAGGTATATTAAAACTTTTTCCTTTATCATAGATAGTAAAACTTACAGGTATTTTAGTGTAATCTATACTTAAATCTAAAAATTCCACTACATTTTTAAATGCAGCTGGATTTTCTTTCAAAATTAAGTTTGGTGGG